>JAVTVY010049301.1:0-22993 GCA_036873755.1 Hanleya hanleyi
GCATTTATACACTTGAGGGTCTGGACACATTGGTAACATCAAGCTTTCTTTTGTGGTCCTTTCGTGGACGTGTTATGGGCTGAAAATGCTGAATGATCAACTCGTACTTGTACTAATCATGTAGACCAGGTTTTGGCTTCTCATCGTGATATATAATGGTGCTACATTTACTCCGATAGTTTTAAAGCTCGATACCGTCCTGTCTCTTGATGACTTCGTTCCCATCGGGTATGTAATCATTATCACGTCCACAGCATCCCCAGCCCATCGTCTCTGCCTCTGCTACCGTATCGGGAAGCTTCTTATTTAACGTCTCTGGAAGCAGCAAAGCTAGGAAAGCAGCAACGATGGCAAGAACTCCGTAGAGGATCACTGGAAGCGAGGAATAAGTGACTGCACCCTGAGAGTAGAAAATAACAGATCAATGTAATGGGATGATATTCGATGAAAGAAACAAAAGCCTAATTCGTACTATGGGCTACGTCATTAAGGTGGCTCCCTGGTTTCGGAACAAAGCCATGTCATTTTTAAAATATTTTTTGTATAGCTCCGGAAGTTCATCCTATATCAGCTTGAATAACGTGTGCCTGTGGCAAATTGGTACAACACGAATACTATGTAAACACCCAATACTTGAGTTTTACTTGTTTTCAGAATGTTCAAAAGTCATGTCAATTTTCTCATGTTTAGTTTATGTATTCCTTGGAACTCGTAGTTTCTGAATAAGTCAATTTCAATGCAGGTCGCCATCCAAAAAAGGGGCATGAATATAGGGGCATGAATATAGGGGCATGAATAGAGCACTGAAACCACCTGTGCCTACACCTTTTCTCGCCATTTTTCATGAAGTGCCAACAATGCATGACGTCGACAAGTGCCACGCCAACAAAGAGTTTGTCATTCGAAGTCATGACGTCACAAGCGAAAATTTATCAAATTGCTTACAAAACGAGTCACTGAAACGTGAACGCTGCCTGTCAAAGTATCTCATTCTACCCATTCACTCAATAGAGTACGATTGCAAGGGAAGAAATTGTGATGCCCCCATTCTTATAACCTGGGAGCCACCTTAAAATGAAATCTACGAATATTTCACGTGTTTCATGCGTCAGTGAGTTGTTTGTGTTCAGTGGCCGTTACCGTTGATTTTATTACCTTTATCTTGGCATCTGACACATCGCTTCCCACTATGGCTTCCATTCACAAAAGTGTGAATTTCAACGCTTTCCTCCTCCTCCCCCCCCCCTTCCCCACCACGACTGGTAGGGTTAAGGGACTAAATAAGGAAATCGAGAAGAGAAGAAGTGCACATTTCATAGAGCTTCACCAGCGTAACCTGTCTTAGCCCAAACAGTTAAAAATGAGCCCCGTTCTTGGCAACACTCGTAAAGCCTCTTTCGGAAATATTAGGTAAAGGTGGGCAAAGCCTAGAAAGAATTACCGTTGAGCAATATAGATAAAAAACCAACCTGAATAAGCCGCACCTACAGTTATACTGGTGAAAGTAATCCGCTTGGCACCATTATCAGCACCAATAACCGCCATCGTGAATCTGCTGTTTGACACTTGTACACAGATAACGAACGCAGTAATCGATGGCCTAGTGTGTAGATGCTTAATACAGGGGTAAAAGCGTTCGGTGTCCGGTTATTTTCGTTTAGTTTGACATAAGGAAACGCGAACGGAACGAAATGTAAACGCGTTTCAAACGCTTACCAAACGATTATAGTAAACGAAACGCTTTCAATATCGCGTAATTTTTATTTTATCAACACGCGTTTCCCTCGTCAAACGCGTTTGCTCTGATCGAAACGCGTTTATAAACGCGTTTGTGAATGCGTTTTATAAACGCGTTTCGAACGGGGTTCTCTTTTCGTTCGACTTTGTGCAAATTTGTGTTTTTATTTTGCAAACCAGGCCAGGAAGTCCACGTGTCGGGGCTTTCCCCAGCCGCTATTATACTCCCTGTGCTATAAATATATGTGGCATAGCCTTTAATATACAAGGGTAAACACGTTCTGTGTACGGTAATTCGTTTCGTTTATATATTGCGCTAAGATTAAATCTTTTCGTTCACCAAGCGAAACAATATATGTCTTCCCGTACCAAGCGAAATGATTAGTCAGGCATGTGATACTGAGCCGAAAAAGCGTTTCGCCTGACCTTGGCTCCATGCAGCTTTTGACCAACACTCAGTCGCCGAACCGTTGTACAAAGATAAAAAAAAAAGACCAAATAATATTCTCGCCCGACGAAGCAACCGTGGTGTGGACGGTATGCTTATTTAACAACAACAACAACAACAATAAAACGCGTTACGAAACGCGTTTCCAAAACGCGTTTCGAAACGCGTTTTCAAAACGCGTTTCAAACGCAAGCTTAAATCTTTTCGTTCACCAAGCGAAGAAATATTTGTCTTCCCGTACCAAGCGAAATGATTAGTCAGGCGTGTGATACCGAACCGAAAAAGCATTTCGCCTGACCTTGACTCCATGCGGGTTTTGATCAACACCCAGTCACCGAATCATTGCACAAATAAAAAAAAACAGTCCAAATAGTATTCTCGCCCGACGAAGCAACCGTGGTGTGGACGGTGATGCTTATTTAACAACAACAACAATAAAACGTGTTCCGAAACGCGTTTCCAAAATGAGTTTCGAAACGCGTTTTCAAAACGCGTTTCAAACGCGTTCATAAACGCGTTCGTGAAACGCGTTTTAAGCGAAACGAAACGAAAGATAAATGAACATACCGATGATCAAACGCGTTTGCGAGGTATAAACGCGTTCTTTGAGAAGCAAACGAAACGAATACAAAACGCGTTTAGAACGCTATTGAAACGCGTTTCAAACGCCAATAGAACGATAATATACGTGAAAAACCGGACACCGAACGCTTTAGCTGTGCCAGAACTTTCAAGACGAGCTTGTATCTCACAAAGAAATCTTAGCGGACGTCTGTTCATCCAATCATTTATATGCATATGGACCAAAATCTCATCAAGCACGTATACTTGGCCAACGAAACGATGCGCTAGCCCACTGTTTTACTTGTGGATAGTTTATTGGTGCTACATATGTTGGATTTATTAGTTGTAGTCTTATTACCGGTATCTGATCAGAAATAAAGACAGATTTGGCCTGCGTACTAGAGTTCCAATGTTTTTTAAAGGCTATGGGATTCTTTGAAAAAAAATAATAATCTGTATTTCCACATTAAAAAAAAACTTACGACATCGATCAAAATTCCGTGAATTCCAATCGAAAATGTCCCGGACCCTATTGGAATTCCAACTAAAAAACATTGTTATGGGCTTGCCTTCTGTAGGAGATTGAGGTTATATTTTGGAAAAGCCCAACACCGTTTATTATCGGTGCACTGGCGCACAAAAGGTGGCTTAGCCATTAAGGTCTATTTAGACTGAGGGTTAATTAAACCACCCATTTATCGAGCTGCATGCAGATGCATATAATAGGGCCTATACGTTTTCTGTCCCCACTTGCGAGAGTACACAGGAGCTGATTTGGACCAAAGATGCACCAAACACTGGATGGTGAAACACCTAATTGTGAACAACTGTGATTATACGAATCTACATGCTTGGTAGTGTCGGGATTCTGTCGGCCTGCGGTCTAAACATATGGATTGACGAAGACTTTATCTGGCCTGGGATTTTCGGACCTGTCCAGGTGAAAATAATATCGTTTTTTGACACTTTTTCACGCAGAAAAGTAGGAATTAAAAAAAAAAATGACGAATACATCACTTTTCTGGTACACTTCATGGCGGCCATTTCAAATATACCCATGATTCTCTGCTGGGGGTTTATACAAATAGATTCGTTATGACTTCAATATGATAAATTACAAAGTCATGGAGTGACAGGTTATTTGTTTTTGTTCTGAAGAAACTTTGGTTGGGGCCATAATGTCCCCACCCTGCCATCCAGGCATGGTCGGATTAAATCATGTTGAAAGACATAAAGTCTTAGCTTCACCATTGGAACTGTAGGTGTTACTTACTCAGATTTGTCTTATACTAGAATATAACCCGCTGTGTGCAGCCCAATTCTAATGTTGATTAAGTTTAAGGACTGAATGATTCAAAACAAAACATTGTTCTTTCAATTTTGACATACATGTATTACTGCAACATTGGTCATCAATGTGGCTACACTGTATACCTTTTGACCAAGATTTCAAGAATTTTGCAAATGCCTGGGCAATAATAATCATTGATAGGAAAAAAGATGAGAAATAAAGGAATAAAAACTAGTAAAATAATCAGTGGTCAATGTACGAAATCCAAATAAAACAACTCAATAAAATAGTATTGCAGAGCAACGTATAATACGTCTGCTCTGTCCCAGAACAACATTACGTATAAAATGCAAATGGCGGCGAAGAAAAGTAACCCGTATGACCGGAAGTGCAGCGCCATCTATCTAGCAAAGAATGTGTCTGTTCATGGTAGGTACATAACTGATAGTACATGTATATAATAAGGAACCAGACTGTTCATGGTCTGAACATGATTCATAATTGAAATCTCGCGCGGACCAAAATATCTTTAAGATTAGGCGACCGCCTATAGCAAGTTCTAACTGATGAGAGTAATCAAGACAGTTTAGAACTGAGAACTTTTTTCCCGGATAAATGAAGAAATCTGGCCTGCATTTGGAAGGTATTTTAAAATCAAGGGGATTCATTCCGTCCTCTTAAAAATAAGAGTGGCGGCTGAGGTTGGAACATCATACTGTTTGTTTATCTCTATTTTAATCTTTCTCAGTTTTTGAGCTAAATACCCTCGTTTGACGAGTGCTCGAGTAAGGATATTGCATGCCACCTAGAAATCAGAATTATTGCTACAGATTCGATGAAATCTAATAAAAATGAGATTTAACTATTTAAATTTATCGGGAAAGGTATAATAAGGATGGAACGAGGTATGATGCAGAAGCTGGTGGCTATCGTTGGATTTGAAGTAAACTTTACTATGAAATAGCCCTGTAGATGCAAACCGGCAGCCTTTGTATATAACCACATCTATGAACTGTGCTGATTGGATCTGGACATTATATTGAAGCTGAATGTTGGATTTATGGGAGTTAAGTAGTTGAGCGAATTCTTTGAATTCATCTATGGTACTATTCCAAAGTCCAAAATATCGTGAATATATCTGACCCAAAAGCAAAGGTTTAATCGGACAATTGATGAGGAGAACTTTTTCTTCCCAATCAGCCATGTAAACGTTAGCATAAGTTGGTGCAAACCGTTTACCCATAGCTGTGCCCGTAATTTGTCCATATTGTTGACGGCCGAAAGTGAAGTCTTTTTACTGAGATATATATCCAGTAACTTTAATACATGATCATCGTTCCTGGTTGGCGAAGGAAGCCTCGACAGGGTTTCCGAAATAATGCTTAACTCTTCATCGGAATCAATGTTGGAGTAAAGGGACTCTACGCCCATCGTGAAAAGAAGAACCTTCTTATCATAACAATGCTCCGAGGGGCGTTTTAAGAAGTCTGGAGTATCGCGAACATAACTTACATGAGTTTGAGAGATAGGATTGAGGACAGAATCAATACACCCCGCAACGCACTTCATTAGTGTATTAATTAGTTTACTGTGTTGATCATTGTGAAGGTAATAACTGGCAGGAGTTCAATACGAGTTCAAAATACGTTTCGTAACTTGTGTCTAATCCCGCTTAACCCGGAGCTAGGGGCGGTATGAACCCATGTACTTCAGGATCCTCATGGTGTTCATATGAACACTGAAAATGAAAGCGTGACTGAGATACATCATTCTCTAGATGACGACTTTAGAAAGAATATCATATGGATTAAGAATACTGATCAGCGATACGGATTTGAAAATGATGAATGTTTTCTCCAGTCTATTTTGGTATTTCGGGGGAATTTCTAGTAAGGGTTCTCTCGTGTAACAATAATATGACAAACCAAACCAAATCTTAGTTATTTCAGTTTACCAGACTTCTCTACATATTCACAGCCAGAAAAAAGGCGATCATTATCACACCGAAAAGGTGATGAGTTATAGCCATCGCCCTCTTTTTATGATCACCTTCAAAAATGATTGCCATCACATCTGAAGACTGACGAGCAACGACTGTAGATCGATGAGGCAAAATAATCACACTTTAAAGGTGATGGCATTCACCATTCAAAAGAGATGTCTCTAACTCATCTCCTTTTAACCATATCTGACCTGGGCGATTTGGGGTGTATCGCAGCCTCGGGGGGGGGGGCGGAAAGTGCCCCTTCCCTATATATTTTCTCTACCACTAAGGCTAGAGCGATGAAACTTACCATTCAGTATCTTGGGTTTAAGCTCTACCAGGAAATGTAAGAAAATCCAAGATGGTCACCATGATGACGTCACAGTGACGTCATCTTATCGGAAGTCATTTTTCGGCCCTTTTGGGGTCGATTTTTCAAAATTTTCATGTTTCCGATTTTCCTCTCGAAAAAAATCAAATAAAATACAGAATAATTAGTTTTGCATAAATAAAATACTTTCAAGGCCTTTTAGGCAAGGGAAATGTGAAAAAGTTGAAAAACACGACTTTCGCGGATACCACATGGCCGCCGTTTTGAATTTACCCACGATCCTCTACCCGGGGGTATATAAAATAGTCTCAAAATTACCCAAATCAGATAAGCTTAAGAGCCACCAAGTTCAGCCTCCTCGGTTTTGTCGTTTCGGAGCAGCAGAGAAAAGTTCACTGGGGGGGGGGGAGGGGGGCAGGTAGGGTTAAAGGTGATGGCCATGTCCGATCACCATGGACTGATGGTGGGCCATCACATTTCTTTCTGGCTGTGTTGTATGGCAATATAATTTTGGTTTCAGGTGTCACAGTTTTCCTACCGAAGAAACTCTTAACTAGAAACGCCTGAAAATGAGAAAATATGTCAGGGAGTACATTCTGATCAATAATATCTCCATTTTTATACAACTGAGTATCACAATTCTTTCGGGGCTGATATTTGGATAAGACAATTTCACGAAAATCTGATTTCGGAAGTTTTGGATCGAAAAAGCTTCCCTATTAACGTCACATGTCATTTCAGATTCGTTGGGGTCTCAAGTCGAGAACTCATTAAGCGAATTTTCGAAGATTGTGCCTTTCAAGAGGTAATAGTCAAGAGTTAAAATTGCCGAAAACTCTTTAGCGACCTGTTTTACAGCATTCATTATAGTTTCTTAATACGGTACTACTTCCTTAATACGGTACTACTTTCTTAATACGGTACTACTTTTTTAATATGGTACTACTTTTTCGGAATATTTTCGTGTGCATTAATTTGATGAGATGTAAGATACTAGGTATTGGAGAATGTACAATGGTGGAGGGCGCATAACACGGCGTAATCCAACATAAAGCATTATTCTGACCGACTTCAATGACTAAATCCGTTCGAATGTTCTGCTAGCAAGCGTCAGATCCGACATTCAATATCCAGCCGTCGTCCATAAAACAAAAATACTCGTAAATAATCGAAAGACGTATTTCGTATGAAAGTTAGCACCAATTTCAAATGTGTATGACATAAACAGACATACATGTACACACAAGCTGGATTCCTACAAGAGAGAAGCTGTCAACAATTTGCAATGATGTTAGTAAGACATGATGATGGGTGAAAATCTAACTAAGGGCAAATTTACTGTCCACCGACTTCACAGCTCTGGCTAAGATAAGAAAAGCGCATCATATACCTGCTTTTTTATTGTTTGTGATTAGTAATGTCTAGAGAAAATTTACTCTTATTTTTGTCTGACCCGATCTTTTATTATTCAGTGTGAGTGTCCACATAGTTGGCAGAGTCCGGAAAAAAACAGCTGTCCCTATCAGTGTTTCACTATCTTTGAATGGCAATAAATGTAGAATTTACCTCAACTTTGTTTTAACATTGTTGTTATATCTGAACCACGTATAATGAGTTATTTATTCGGGGACAGACAAATACGCCAGCTTGTTTAGTATTCGACAGTCACCAGTGGAAGTATCTGTCCCTTTCCCCCATCCCAACTCCCTTACCCTGATGGGTTTTTCTTCCGTCGCTAGGGAGCAGCATCGTCATATTTATTTCTAGTATGCGCTCGTCGCTCCACCTGGTGTGGGAAGCATCGTGGCGGTTCACTTTGTAAGTAATCGCTGATCATTTTCTTTTTAATGAGACGTTTCCATGTGTCAGAAACAGGGTATGTTATTTCATGCTCAACTCCGTTACCTGCATTTCTAATACAATAACTGGATCTAGTGAAATTTATATTGTAGTTTATTAGAGCCTATCTCTGCATGTTGTCGGTACGATGAATAGGTCATCGAGTGGCGCTGTACTTTTTGTCCCCCGCCGCAACGCTGCCGGGAACTTTAAAATGGTTCTTGATTCTATATTTGTCCGTGCTTGTCCGTGCATGTCTGTTCGAATGATTACTTCCTAACGCTTTGTTGGATTCTTTCGAAATTCGGCATACGCAGTCCTTGCGACAAGACACCAGTCGGTATCGCGTTTCAGCAACATCTGCCTGAAGGTGGCGCCACTGGGTCAAAATGGTTCTTGCTTCTATGTGTCCGTGCGTATCCGTGCATGTCCGTGCATGTCTGTTCGAATGATTACTTCCTAACGCTTTGTTGGATTCTTCCGAAATTCGGCATACGCATTCCTTGCGACAAGACGCCATTCGGTATCGCATTTCAGCAACATCTGCCTGAAGGTGGCGCCACTGGGCCAAAATGGTTCTTGCTTCTATGTGTCCGTGCATGTCTGTTCGAATGATTACTTCCTAACGCTTTGTTGGATTCTTCCGAAATTCGGCATACGCATTCCTCGCGACAAGACGCCAGTCGGTATCGCATTTCAGCAACATCTGCCTGAAAGTGGCGCCACTGGGTCAAAATGAATCTTGCTTCTTTGTGTCCGTGGATATCAGTTACAAGCGATAACTTCCACACGCTTTCTTGGAGTCTTTCGAAATTTGGCACACACATTCTTTATGAGAAGACGCGGTTGTGTACTGGATTTCAGTAACATTTGCCTGAAGGTGGCGCCACTGAGTTTCGCTTCTTCATGCCCGTTCCAGTTAAAATGGGTCTTGCTCTCTTTGTGTCTGTGTCTGTTCAAATCCTTCACAGGCGATAACTTCCGAAAGATTTGTCGGATTCCTTCGAAATTTAGCATATACACTCCTTGTGACCAGATATGGGTTGGTATTGCGTTTCAGCAAGATCCACCTGAAGTTGGCGCCACTGGGTCTTGTTCTAATCTTCTGTTCATGTCCGTGGTTTCCATTCAAATTCTTCACAAGCGATAATTTCCAAATGCTTTGTCTAATAATTAGGCATCCCTAAATGCCTAAATGCGTTTCTCATTTGTTCTTCTTTCTTCCGCTTCTCGCTGTTTTGAATTTCATGTCGCTTTAAATGAAGGACACCATTTTCTTAAATTTGCTGTCCAGGCCTATTCCACATCATATGATTTACACTAAAGCTTTTGCAGGAACCATATTTTTTTTTCAGAAGTATAATATGAAATAACTGGTGGGGGAATCCCCGCAGTACCGAACCTGTGTTAGTTTTGAATTTTGTGTCGCCTTAAATGAAGGACATTTCCTTCAACTTTGATATGAAATCATTCTATTCCACATCATATGACTTACCCTAAAGCTTTTGCATCAACCTTATTATATTTCAGAAGAATAATATGAAATAACTGGCGGGGAAATCCCCGCAGTACCGAACCCTGTTTTTTTAAATTTCGTGACATCTTAAATAAAGGACAACATTTTCTTCAATTTTGCTATCAAATAATTGTATCTCACATCATATGATTTACCCTAAAGCTTCTGCAGGAACCATTTGTGTCCACAGTGTAACTTACTGTATTAATTACAACTGAGTTCCTAAAGTTTGGGTGCAATTGAATTGAATTCCACCTTGTGGTTTTTCGGGCTGTAATAGATGATGGCATGCAGTTATCAGTGTGGTTGTTTCGTGTACAGGGAGCTTTCTATGGCTTTCATGTCAGCACACCTACCACTACCCCCAAGAAGAGCATGTCCCCATCCCCAGGGCGCCGAGCCACACCCTCTATCTCCCAAACTAGCCCTCGCCCGACACTCATATATTGTGTTTGAGCAAATATATATCTCCAATATATCTTGGCAGAAGCTGAAATTTGTGCGTTGTCTGCAATATTGGGATAATATTGGGATAATTGCAACCCCAAAAAGGTTTCAATTTATCAGGCACAGACCCATGTGTTTGTATTTGGGGGTGAGTGAGTGAGTGAATAGGGTTTAACGTCGCTTTCAACATTTTTTCAGCTATATCACGACGGGGAAGGGAAGGGAGGGAGGGGCAGGGGCAGGGGTACCTACTTGTAACAGAGCAGATCTAATGCTGCCATTTTATAGTGCTGTCCCACTGAAATATCATGCCGTAGGCAGACATGACACCCCACTCAGTCACATTATACTGACACCGAGCGAACCAGTCCTTGTTCTATCCTCTTAATGCTGGTTTGTATTTGGTAATTGTCTACATGTATATATTTTTGCTTGGAATTGTTTTTCTTGCCAATCCGCTTCTGGGTGGCGCCACCTTGGGCCAAATTAAATTGCATCTCCAGACAATAACTTTTGAAAACCTTGAAGATTCTTTCCAAATTTGATGTGGTGGTACCTTGTCTCAAGATCTGGCTTGAGAATGTTTTTCATGCTGATAGGGGGACTACCTGAAAGCTAAGTTAAGTGTTTCCAGACAATAACTTTTAAAAACCTGAACCGATTCATTCCAAATTTGGTGTGTAGGTACCTCGCCTCAATTTCTTGTTTGGCATTGTTTTTCATGCCGATCCACATACCACATATAGGTGGTGCCACCTGGGGGTAAATTTAAAATTATGTTTTCAGACAATAACTTTTTAATACTTAATATTGAACTTGGTATACATGTACCTTACCTGAAGGTTTCACTTAGTATTGTTTTTCTTGTCGATCTGCTCATAGGTGGCGCCACCTGTAGGCCAAGTTAGCATTTTTTATTGCCAATGTCAAGGGATCTTGCTTCATGATCTCGGTTGGGATTATTTTTTATGCCTATCTGCCTACACATAGCGCTACCTGAGGGCCAAGGTAAAATTGCATTTCCGGACAGTAACTGTTGGACCGTAATGCATTCTTTTAAATTTGGTATGTGGATACCCTGAAGTTATCTTATTGGGCCATGTTAATGATGCTTTTCCTAAGTTTTATGTTTTTACTTTCTTCACAAATAATGAATGTTTCCTTTACTAAAGATGCAAAAGGCATGTCTCCAATCGTATTCGATCGACTGTATCTAGTTGCATATGCATTCCTTGTGACAAGATGTTGATTGATATTGCGTTTCAGAAAGATCTGCCTGTAGGTGGCGCCACTAGGGTTCTTTCCGTTCTTTTGTGCTGCAAGCAATAACTTTGAAACGCTTTGAAATGTTGCTCGAAATTTGGTTTCCGGGCAATAACTTGAGAACTGCTCATCAAATTCTTCCCAAATTAGGCATGCATTTTCATTGTACCTTGCCATGAGATGTTGCTTGGGAGTGCGTTATCCACTTCTGCTCAGAAAGTGACGCCACCTGATGACAAAATCTGAAATTTGTTTTTGCCCAATAACTTGAGAACTGCATGCTCATCGGATTCTTCTCAAATTTAGCATGCATTTACCATGCCAGGAGATGTTGCATGGGATTGCCTTTCGCTCACTTGCACTTACAGGTGGAGCCACCTGGTGGCAAAACCCCAAATTTGTCTCCGGGTAATACCATGACCTAAGATGTCGCTTGAGATTGCATTTCGCCCACTTGCGCCTATAGGTGGCGCCATCAGGTGTTAAAATCAAAATTTGTTTCCAGCTATTAACTTGAGAACTGCTCATTGGAATCTCCTCAAATTTAGCATGCATGTATCATGCCAGGAGATGTTGCGTGGGATTGCGTTTCGCTCACTTTTACTTACAGGTGGTGCCACTTGGTGGCGAAATACCAGATTTGTTTCCGGGTAATAACTTGAGAACCGCTCGTCAGATTCTTCTTAAATCTGGTATGATATCATGACATATGATGTCGCTTAGGATTGCGTTTCGCCCACTTGTGCTTGCAGGTAGCACCACCTTGTGTCAAATCTAAATTTGACTCATCAGATTTTCCTCCAATTTGGTATGCAGGTACCATGCTATGATATGTCCCTTGAGATTGTATTTCATCTGCTTTTGCATACTGGTGGCGACACCTGGTGGGAAAATCTGAAATTTGTTTCTGGCAATAATTTGACAACTGCTCATCGGATTCTTCTCAAATTTGGTATTCATGTGCCATAAGATGTCACTTGGCATTGTGTTTCGCACACTTGTGCATACAAATCTAAATTTGGTTTCCGGGCAATAACCCCCTTTCAGATTCTTCCCAAAGTTTGTATGCTGATACACCATGTCATGAGATGATCTTTCGGTTGAATTTCGCCCACTTGCACCTACAGGTGGCGACAACTGGTGGCAAATTTTAAATTTGGTTTCCAGACAATAGGTTGAGGATGCATTCAGCTTCTTGTCAAATTTGGTTTTCAGATAATATGCCTTGAGATGTCACTTGGGGTCGCTTCTCGGTTACATAATTTCCATGCTTCATTGCATGGAAGCTAATTTACAGAAGCAAAAAATGTTCAGTCAACCGTTCTAAGTTGATTTTAAAACCTGGGAAGGCAGAAAGACCCTCCGCATCCAACGCCTATGAAGTATAGCAGTTGCCTCTCTCATGTATATCCCCTCGAGACCAACAATGCTAAAAAATATTGCTGCCATTTCGGCGGGGGACTTAGCATCCTCTGGCTGCTTGTCAACATACGTTCCACTGACATAAAATGTTCTCAACTCCGTAACCCAGGAACAGTAACGGGGTTCGAAGCAATGGTAACGGAGTTGATAGACAACATTCATTATCAGTTATTTAAGTGACTATGTCGAGGACACACGATACGACTTTCACCTAGAATAAATAAGATGTCATAGACATCTGTCTTCAACACCCTATGGCTGAAGAGCAAAGCTGAACAGTAGGAGAGAAGAGCTATCTAAACATTAATTTGAAAAGTTCGTTTTTCTCGATAACTTTGGAGGTGAACACCAAAATTTCTTCAACGTTGGAAACGCATAATCTTATGAATTTTAACATAATTTAGCGCTGCTTTCTTTCCAGCGAAATAATAAACCGTGAATTAGTTCAGAAGGCGTATATCATTGCCGCAATTATTATGCAAATGAGATAGATGCCAATTTATGTTTTCATGTCAATCGATGCCCAGTTACATGTAAAGATGCGTCCATATGGTTTTGAAATTTCATTATGAATCAAACGAATGACTCACCGGTGATGACATCTGGGAAAGTTAATAGTACCCACTGTCAATTAGAGACCTACCATATAAATTCTCTGACGGTAGCACATAGGGCCCCCACGTCATCTCTCGAGTACTCACTTAAATTATATCAAACCCTACTTCGTTGGTCCTGTGACGTTAGTCACACTGCCATGTGGAATTAAAGTTATTTTATATCATGTCAACGAACATCGTTTCATGTATTTTGACATTCTGTTATCAACTCCGTTACCCTTACTCAACTCCGATTCAGAGTTCTTTGGAAATATATGTATGAGATATTAGCACTTTATACACACTTGTATGCACTAATAAACTGAATTATAAGAGACAGCTGAATTTTATTTTAGAAAGGTTGATATGCGAGCGAAAACCCCAAACATGCTACTGCTTTGTTATGTAATCTATAATGACCAAAATCTATAAGTAAAAAGACTTTCATTCATTGTTAAAATATGCAGTTGGTGTCTGGCTACTGGAAAATAGCGGGGTCGTGTTAATCTTCGTAGTATTCGTAAAAATGTTTATTGTTTATATCCTGGTAACGGAGTTGAGGATATACCGGAGTTCATTCCCATCTCAGGCTTGTGTGTCTAAAAGTTTTAGACTTCCAGCTCTGCTCGGTGTTAGCCTCTATAATCCAATCATCAGAGCTTATGAAAATAACAAAATTTTGCAAAACCACACAAAGTAGTTTGAATAAAAATGGAACCCCAACGTTGCCAGTAGTTAGATTTTCACCCTGATGTTCTTTACATAAAATCATAATCACTGACCATTATTTTTTTCATCCAAATGGATTTCCAATTCGTCTTCCAGAGGATGTACCTCAGTCACGCTTTGATTGTGACGGTTCATTTGAACACGATGAAGATGACTGATATTCAAACGGCCCTAGTCCCCAATTTAGCGGAATTAGACACAAGTTATGAAACGTGGCGCCTGAGATCTTGCACTATAAGATCTTATTTTACCTTCAGTGTGCGATATCTTCCACAGAATTTGAGAAACTTTGAATGGAGGTCTAGCCCTGTTTGACAAGTTTCTGGAATAACAGTCTGTGGCGTTTATTAAACTCACCACAGTCTGCGCTTGATCTAGCAAATGCTACCCTGCCAGGTATGTATGGTGTAATTGTACCTTAACCATGCGTATACAGCTCCATTCAGAAAGTGTATTATCTCCCCTGAACTACCGACACTCTTTAAGGTCGGTTGCCTAACCTGTGGTTTTGATAAGTAATGACCTCGGTTTCACTTTTGCCAGAGATTCTTGCAATTATTTCGAATTATAGATTGAAAAATTATTCCAGATTATTTGTTTGAAAAACTATTTCATTATGGGAAATACCTGTCTACCTTTTTTTATATATAATGTATAGTGCTTATATATATTTAACATTTAATACTCTGCAATAATTAAATAGTTAATTACCTGAACTAATTGCGAGGGTCTTTGGTACTTACCGGAAGTTCACTGCATCACTGCGCCCCTAGTGGTACAAGGGAGATAAATCCTTTTCTGAATAAGTCTATTGTAGATGGTCATAAGGACGTCTCAGATACTTACTTTCACGTTGACTTACCAAAAGATTTATCTGTGGTGCTAAGAGACCACCGACACGTGTCCAGAATGCACACGACCCCATTCCAACACTCCTATCAATACAAGGAGAAGAAATATCTGCAATTACAATTAATCAATTACATATAGGGGTGCGAAAAAAAGCAAAAAAAAAAGGCAATAGGAAAGAATATCCAGCTCCTATCTTTCAACCCAGTTAAGACTTTTTGTCTGATTCGCAACTCAGGTAAGACATCTTCTGAAAGGAACATTGATTTTGGGGCACCTCCTCCTTTAAATCCGGCCACATCGTAATATCGGATATCGTAATCGCTATACTATGACCGGTAACTTGCATGCACGATAGCATATGCAAAAGCAAATTGGTAGAGAAGCTCACTGGCTTTCACACAACTCCATGACAGGGTCAGACCACAAATACATATCTATAGCTTGACTGTTACGAGAAATGGCTGTGCCTACCTTATTTGTGTTGGGTACATTTCTGCCGTATATAGAACCAGGATACAGAAGCCCGCCGCAAGTCCGCACCGTCCCACCAAGGCAAGGATCGTTTTAACGTTTCCAACTGATATATATATATATAAAACTTAAGAAGAAATCAATAAATTAATATCTTATCAACGCTACCCCATTGTATATATCGCTGTAAAATATATCGTCTTGCATTACCGCGAGAACGCACTAATATTGATATTGTTTCAGCTGTGAATGAAAGGGAGGCTGAAGGCAGGGCTTTTTATTGGCTAAACCGAATACACACCACCTTGGTCGAATATCCTTTGATGTCACCGCCGGGACACCAGCTAGAAACAATACATGGTAGATTCAGGACCTGTTTTTTTAAGCCATCGAGTTAGATGGTTAGCCTCAACCACCTCACCGAGGCATAATAGTACCTCAGCCACCAGTCAGATTCCGGACAGGAGTCCGATCATTATACCGCCGGAAGTGACATTATTTATAGTACGAGACATCCTGAAGGATCTTGGCGCCTACCATTGTCCGATAATTGTAAGCTAATGAGAAGAGGATCTTTTTGTCAATTGTTACTAAGAACAAATGATTGATTTGTAATTTTGTTCGCAGAATTTCGAATTTGAGCGAAAAAGATCGAAAAAGGGACACTGGAAAACACCAAGATATTATCTATCTAAGTTTCAGGAGTTTCAAGATTTCTAGAAACTGTACTTGATGACGGTTGTTATAGTACAAGTGAAATGAGCAAAGTTAGTCCGAAAGTGAATGTCCGGTGGAACATTCGTGTTCGTTTTGTAGTATTTGTTTCTTTGCATGTGTCATCATTGGGTACTGGAAGTGAAGCCAGATCTCTTTGACACTTTGGCATGAGCTATGAAACAGACGTGTTATTAAGGAACGAATGCTAATTCTGTTCTGTTTACTGGGCTAGTTTGAGATATCTCTTTTAAGATACCATGCTCGAAAATAGTCAGATGGTACAAACTTAATACTGAAGGGATCTGGTCCGTAATGTTGAAACTTTGAAAGTGTCTGAACTCTGATTATATCCCTTGGATCGAAACACGCAGTAGTCTACAGTTGTCAAGTTGCAACGTTGCGTCACAAGAGTGACGTCTCTTCGTGTAACTGGCCCGTCGGCAGACGAAACGGTGGGGCAGTTCACTTGCGACTACATGGACTAAAGTAAACTGATTTAAAATTTGAAGAAATACATTTTAATTCGGAATCATTTGAACTCCCTGATATAGAAGGTGAAGGTATGGATATTCTCTATAGTAATTATATAGAATATGCCCCACCGTTCGATCCGCCGACTCTTGTGATGCAACGTCACAGCTCGGAAATATCGTATTAATTTGAAGCGTAACTTGGATTTCAAATCGAACCAAAAATGGTATGTGTACCAAATTTCAGAATGATCCATGAAGTAGTTCCTGAGAATTCACGATAACAAAGTTTGAAGGGGAAATTAAAGATGGCCACCTGGCGGCCATGTTGGATTTTCGAATCGGACCAAAAAGGTATCTTGTACAACTGGACCACAGGGGGAACCTGTGTACCAGATTTGAGAAAGATCCATGCAGTACGTCAGGAGAAATCACGATAACAAAGTTTCATGGGGAAATCCAAGATGGCCGCCTGGAGGCCATATTGGACTTTTGCAATTGACCGAAAATGGTGTCTTGCACAACTAGACCCCAAGAGAACCTGTGTACCAAATTTGCGAAAGATCATTGTAGTACTTCCTGAGAAATCACGATAATAAAGTTTCATGGGGAAATCCAAGATGGCTGCCTGGTGGCCATATTGGATTTTCAAATCGGACCAGTAAAGGTATATTGCACAACTAGACCCCAAGGGGAACCTGTGTACCAAATTTGGGAAAGATCCATGCAGCAGTTCCTGAGAAATCGCGATAACAAAGTTTCATGTGGAAATCCAAGATGGCCGCCTTGTGGCCATAGTGGATTTTGGAATCGGACCAGAAGAGCTATCCGGCACAACTGGATCCATCTTCGCTTACCCAAGTCTAACACTACACGTGTTGCCTTGGCTGAACGTAACACATTATCTGATCAGAATACAGGTCTGGTGATGTCATAGCGCATAAATATTCTGTGGTCCGAATCGGACCGGAAAAGGTAATGTATATTGCACAACTAGATCCCAAGGGGAACCTGTGTACCAAATTTGAGAAAGATTCATGCAGTAGTTCCTGAGAAATCGCGATTTGGATTAGGATTAGCCTAATTGGATTAGCCTCTCCGCCTTCCATGACAACAAATGAATTAGTCCAAGCGCACCGACATAGTGCTCATGCACGCGTCACAAAGTTATTATATATTCATGAGATGCAGTCAGTGTTCTGCATGAGATTCCATATCGACATATGGACATATGATCCCGTATCGACATATGGATATATGATCCCATATCGACATAGGGACATATGGTCCATATGGACACATGGAGATATGAACCCTAATCGACATATGGACATATGATCCCATATCGACATATGGACATATGCTCCCATATCGATATATGGACGTATGGTCCCATGTGGACATATGGTCCCATATGGACATAGATCCCATATGGACATATGGACATATGGTCCCATATGGACATATGGAAATATGGTCCCATATGGACATATGATCCCGTAGCGACATATGGACATATGGTCCCATATGGACATATGATCCCATATGGACATATGGACATATGATCCCATATCGACATATGGACATATGATCCCATATCAACATATGGACATATGATCTCATATCGACATTTGGGGAGCGGTGATAGGATACTGAGTTATTAAATTTTCAAAATGAAATTAAAACCTATCAATGTTATCTATTTCAGCCGCCTAGACCAATCGTTATTCATATCCCGAGATTTATTGAAGAATGGTGAAGATTCGTGCTATGGAAACTGAGATTTGTTGTGCAAATTTCATACCTTGAATGATACCACAGGCAATACAGGCTACACCGCCAATGAAAATGCATGTTGCCAAAGGTAGTCTTCTCCCCAAGCTGTAATAGTAATACAATGCATTAGCAAGATGAAGGCATAGATAGTTGACAAAACGGATTCAATGGGCTGCGATAATAAAGGATTGCTGCTTGTGTCCGGTAGAGGATTGTTGCTTGTGTCCGGTAGAGGATTGCTGCTTGTGTCCGGTAGAGGATTGTTGCTTGTGTCCGGTAGAGGATTGCTGCTTGTGTCCGATAGAGGATTGCTGCTTGTGTCGCTCCAACGGGCGAATCTTGCGGACATTTATTACGAGAAAACTTCGGAGGTAAAAACTGTCAACAATCACTTGGCTCTGATACTCATTTCTGCTTTTCGAATTAGCTTCGCCAGGGAGCATTCTGGTTTAGTACAATGACGCAGTATATATGTATGGTGGCCGATAAGGGACACCGCTAGGTATGTGGTTTGGTAACACGAAGGCAGGATGCGAAGCGCGAAGGCAGGATGCGAAGCGCGAAGGCAGGATGCGAAGCGCGAAATCCAAACACGAAGGCAGGGTGCGAAGTGCGAAGGAAGGATGCGAAGCGCGAAGGCAGGATGCGAAGCGCGAAGTCCAAACACCACTTCGCGCTTCGCATCCTGCCTTCGCGCTTCGCATCCTGCCTTCGTGTTTGAACTTCGCGCTTCGCATCCTGCCTTCGCGCTTCGCATCCTGCCTTCGTGTTTGAACTTCGCGCTTCGCATCCTGCCTTCGCGCTTCGCATCCTGCCTTCGTGTTTGAACTTCGCGCTTCGCATCCTGCCTTCGCGCTTCGCATCCTGCCTTCGTGTTTGGACTTCACGCTTCGCATCCTGCCTTCGTGTTACCACCATAAATTTTCCAGTATTCTTAATGCTGAGAGATTTTGTTACCGACAACTGATTGATTTAGTCAAATTTATTATCAAGGCTGGGGATTTAAAAAAATTGATCCTGTATTTTTTTTCCTGTTTAGTTTTAATTTTGCATCCAACTTCATTTGTCGTCCTCCATATTTTGTAATCATATTCTGATCCTGTGATACAATTATATATACCAGTATTTAATATGTTAAGTTTCTGTGATACAGTATGATATGTAATACTATTATGCTTGGTTTCTGTGAAACATTTATTGTATGTTTTCCAATCTTATGTAAAATTTCCGACCATATTATTATTGTATAGCAGATGTCGTGATTGATATGAAGAATTTTCGACGATATATCCGACGTTAAAATATTGACGGATGACGCTGTCTTCAATAAAATCGAGCATAAATGAACTATACTTTGAATCAAGAAAATCAGCGAGTTTGACTGTATCGAGTGACGAAATGGTTCCGGTAATAAAGAAAGACTGGTCTTGTACTCGTGTATCTAAGCATATACAGACTTTATTCTTCATGTAAACCATCCCGACGAGAAAGGCGACTATACTCTGATCTCGGCAGTGGTAAATAAAATAATTCAAATGGCGGCCTGGCCTCGCTTTCATCGGATCATGCGCAGTGGCACTTGTTTTGACTTCGCGCTTCGCATCCTGCCTTCGTGTTTGGACTTCGCGCTTCGCATCCTGCCTTCGTACTTCGCATCCTGCCTTCGTGTTTGGACTTCGCACTTCGCATCCTGCCTTCGCGCTTCGCATCCTGCCTTCGTGTTTGGACTTCGCGCTTCGCATCCTGCCTTCGCGCTTCGCATCCTGCCTTCGTGTTTGAACTTCGCGCTTCGCATCCTGCCTTCGCGCTTCGCATCCTGCCTTCGTGTTTGGACTTCGCGCTTCGCATCCTGCCTTCGCACTTCGCATCCTGGCTTCGTGTTTGGACTTCGCGCTTCGCATCCTGCCTTCGTGTTACCAAACCACATACCTGAAACAATGCAGCGATGTCCCTTATCGGCCACCATATATATGGGTGTTAGCAACAATATCCTAGGCGGATTTCAAGTAACAAGTTCAGCCTCGTTAATCGGCTCATTCGTAACTTTTCGATGATCTCCGTGGCAGTAATGGCGTCCCTTCATAGATGTACACTCATCCGAATTCCCGTTCTACAAAGATGTACCTTGAAGAATATTCTCTGTACCCACCCCCTACCATCATTCCCCACTCCCGCCCTCTCTTGGACATAGCACCAGAAAGGCTTCATTTCTCTGTTATGTAGCTACTATTTAAAAAGGAGAGCATACCGTCACCCATTGTTATTTCATATATCACAAGAAGTATGTAAATTCCGGTTTAAATGATAAATTTAACAAAATTTGAATGCAGAAAACTAAACTGAAAACAAAACCATTTCTCTACTACTGCAGTAATACAGATATCGCAAATAATGTATGTAAAATGATAAAATGTAGCCTATAGTTTCTTGGGTATTCTTTTCGATGGTTCGTAAATCTCGGAAGCATTTTGTTCTATCGAGCTTTGATCGACAATCTTCCTCCATTGTAATCCATATAGTGTACTTTTTCATATGGCCTATATATCATTGATCTATGTCAATTCTTGGAAATATCAAAGGGAAGGAAAAGCGATATTCTACCACATCCTATGTGTTTTAACGAATAACATTATTACATATAAAGAAGGAAACCCAGGTGACATCTAATTCCATTAGATGCTACCTCACAACCGATCGGTGTGGATTATATGAATTCATAATTTTCTTCGCGTGTCCAGTTGAACTCGCCCAGAAGGGTAATAGGATTGAAATGGATATCAAAATTTATCGTCTGCCTGTATCTTCTTGTACAATTTGCTGATGTCAATAACACTTTTTGGACGTATGATAGGTACACAATCCAATCATTGGATTAGGAGAGAATTTGACATGTATTCAAAAACCAAGGGTCACGCTTGTATCATTTTGATCGTCAATGGCGTTCTAGCACGCCCCTGTAGCTGCCATACTGTGGACTCTCCAACCGGTGTCGATTTCAGTAACGCGACTTGCAGGTGTTGCTTGCTTGGATTAATTGGCGGGCCAAAGCATTTTTGTCAGGTATAGTGATGTTAATCCAGTTTTAAATACACGAGAATATATTCTTTTCAGGAAATATCTCCACATTGTGCTGTTCTCAGTATGGTAGAATAGGATGAGTCTTCACTTTTGATCACTCAGGCCGTAAGCCGTCGTGCCCAAACTTACACTCATCCTATTGCAACGCGATCTATTTTAGGTGTTTTACAACAGAAAGCGAAGAATTATTTCTTAATTTTTCCCCTGAGAATGTGACATAGTATCCATTAGTTTTTCCTGATACACTGCTTGGAATATCACTTGTTGGCGTATATTTTCGTCGCAATAAATTGTGAGCCGTAAATCGGTAACGGAGATAATTTCGATTTGTTTTTCTTTTCCTGATCATTGAATATGGGGTCAAACTTCAGCATATGAAAGAGATTTTTCTAATGTTTTGTCATCTTCCTTCTACTCTTCCGTAACATGACTATCCTAGCAGATTAGTGAAGTATCTATAATGCAGTACTCACAAGTAAATAATCGGGATGTTTAACACGAAGATAACAATCTCTATTCCTGCACCTATCATGAACGTGGTATATTTGAATCCTGGAAGGGATCCTGTGCTGAAGAGCAGTCCGAAATAACCCACAGATCCACAGAACCTAAAAAAAAAAGAAATTGTGGAGAAGAATATGCCACAGAAATATTGCATCGCAATGTCTGGTTCTTGTAGTCTGAGAATAAAATCCTGAAGCTGAAGATCAGGAAGATACATTATCACCTTTGTGTAGGAATTCAGGCATCACTGAAAAATGTTGACCGCTTCTCTCTTGCAGGAAACAAGCCTATGTTTATGTATACTATGATTGTCTTTTTGAATTTGGTGCTAATACTGTTATATGGAATATGGAGTAGATCTTTGGATTATGGACGCGGATATTCTCTAATGGACGACGGCTGGATTATGAATGGACTAGACGCTTGTAATTTAGCGACCAGCAGTCCCGTTTACACACCCTGTATCAGCGCGCGAGGGTGCCCGAAGGACCGATTCCACAGGACTAGAGTCATTTGTCCCGAGCTTATCAACCAAATTTCACCTCATGAATTCACATTACCATTTCAGAAAAAATGATATTCATGCACTAATTTCGACAGGTTAAGGCGGAAAGGCTATCCAATCTTGTATGTAAGTGGTGAATGTTCTGCAAGAGAGCGCTTCGAAAAGATAACCTCTGATAAGTGATGCAGACCCGAGAACACGAAGGTAATCCTCCGTGATCTGTAATGTACTTGGCTCGAACGCAGACCACTAATTTCGCGCGTAAACATTGAAATGGTCGGCTCTTTCTCTCTCTTTTGGACACATTTCACGAACAGGTTTTATTCCGACGAAGTAGGATACCATCTGCAAATTGTCCGGTAGTCAGTGAGTGAGTGAGTGAGTGAGTCCATCTGAATCCTTTCGTCGGCAAAATAAGGAGAATCGTTGACATTAGAACCTTGATTTGTTTGC
>JAVTVY010049302.1:0-23815 GCA_036873755.1 Hanleya hanleyi
AGCGCATTTTCGGTGTGGATTGTGGGCCGTGTAGTCTAAACCTATCGGGACGCGGTGAGGAGGGATACAGTGGTGGATATAGCAACTTGGAAAGGTCAATTCCGGTAACTTGACTGGCGGGGGATTTCCCGGTAAAGTTTGAAACCGTTGGCTGATTTTGACACTCTCGGCGAGTAGACTACGGTTGAGGTGGTTTGGACTGGAAGTGACGCCATTGTGTTCAGGCGCAGTCGAGGAGTAATAGAAAACAGGAACTGTTAGATCGATCTCTAGGGAACATCTTTGCTCTGAATGGATCTTGTCGGATGCCGTATTGAAGCGATCGTAGAGTGGACTACGATTAGAGTGGCTTGGACAGCAAATGGTGTCATAGATTACCAGAACAGTTGGATCACATTTGAATACGAACAAGAGCGAACATGGCCGAAAATTGACGCTACACAACGGTAGTTTCTTATAGTGCGGCTTCTGACTGGACAAGAGCGAACACCGCCGACAACAGCAAACCAGAATTGTAACACCCAACGCGGCTTGCCAAGGTTGGATGTGAGGTGATGGAGGGGATAATATAATGTGTAATACGCAATATTTTGGGCAACAACTGACTACTGACACGACCAATATTTCGGGGTAAAGTTATTGGTTCTAGACTTGCCTGGTGTGTTCACGGAGAGAAAATGTACTGTTTTCTGTTCGAAATAGGCGATTTTGCACAAATCCACTACTTCAAGATGCTGTTACTCAAACACCCTAAGACCCAGAGAGGGGAAATTACTCAGACCATAAGACATGATATACTTCAATAGCCCTGAAAAGTGTACGGCTCATTTTGACTCGATATTTCGACTCCTTATTTTGCCATCCTCCGGCTAATTGAAACTTTCTTTCGTAGGTGATATTTCATTTTGGCACTTCAAAGCGCACCTCATGGTGCCAAGGAGAGAGAAAGAGAGAATAAACTAAGTTTCATGTCGCGTTCGGCAATATTTCAGCTATATAGTGACAAATAAACAAAATTCTATGAATTCTAACAAAAGCAAGTCAACAACCCAGCAAACCATAAGTAATCCACACAACACACCAAAAGACATGCACATGCATTAAAACTCATGCCACAAACTGATTTCTCTCAAATAAACTAAGATACAGTCTTCTCTCACTCGACTAAAAAGATCATCTGAAATAACTGCTCGATAAAAAGAATCTCTTAAAATCTTAAAATCTATACAGTCAATAAGAATGGGTTCCACTGTGAGATCTCCATGGTAGTCAAAATCTCACTGAACCGCGCCAGGTCCATTTCGATATTTTGTGTATTCTTAATTGAGCTAAGATAATTTCATGAGTTCACAGAAAATGTTTGATTAGACACCAATTTTACACAAAATCGGTGTCCCAAAACGGCGATTGAAATTTGACGATAAACACAATGCTCAGTGAAATACAACGTTCTGGTCTATACTCAAAACAGACTGCCACTGAAAAATTGACATATTTCATATTCTGCATTGTTTTGTTAATAATTGTCATATGTCCAGTTCACCCGAGGCGGGCCGACAGGCTAGTTAGAACCGTGTGGATATACACCATGCACATTTGCATTCAATCGCCACAGTCAACCCTATTGGGGTTAGAAAAAGCGGTTTTCTATATTATAAATTTACCAATAAACTAACATCAGATATTAGAAAAATAGACTCGATCTAATATATGGAGATTTGTGCATATTAAAAGGGTATCATCTAAAGGAGGAGTTTGGCGTGTGGGACTGCACATGCGTAGTCTAGACAGTTATATTCGTGCGTTTGCACTACCCAATAAGGGCGGAGGTTTATATTGAAGCTCCTGGTGTGACGTCAAACAATCCTTATTTACAACCAACATTTCTTTTTCCACATTCCGTCCTCCACAAATCCTCAGAGATTTACGCTTTGTATACTACTGACGCATTGGGCGTGCAGGTCCTCTGTCGGCTTCACCAGAATAACTTTTCTTCCCATTCTTCAACGTGGAAAGTCCTAACGATATACGACATGCTTTCAAATGTTGACAAAATATGCTTTAGGCTCAATTCTTTGAACGATAAATCTTGCATATTTTGTTAAATTTATACCTGGTACCAGAGACTGTGATTGTGCGGTCTCTGGTTTAAAATTTAATGCACCCGAAATTCTCTTATCGGGATATTTCAGGAATATCACTGTCTAGACAGTCTCTTGTAGGAGCTACTGCATTCTATTGTTCCACTTCATCATGGCTGATATAAAGATACAGATATCTGGGCATTGTTGGAAATTGGAGACTTTGCACATTCGGATTTAATTGCTATTGGCCACCATAGATAAGCTTGCATAACTTGTTTCACCATACCGATAAGCCGGGTCTTCATCTTAGCTTATCCGTCAGATGAATGATAAAACGGGAGTTTATCTTTTAGATATCTTGGGAAGACGGTTGTATTAGAGATTAATGTCTGTAAAAGTCGCCTGTTGTCTGCAGGCCCGACCTGTCTGTCAATTAGAATTCTAATCATATTACGCTTATCAGGCTAACATAATGATCAACCAATCACAACGTGCATATGTTTCGCCAAGACAAAAGTGCTGCATGCGTTATAACCAAGCATACAGTGTACAGCTAGAATCAGTTCACTAAATTTGCTTGTGGGAGAAGTACACGCAAGAAAAAATACTCGCGTTTTGACATGTTGGAGTGAGGAAACGGCATGCTGTTGGATCGAACGTAACTATCGTGCACCTATATGTATCTTGTGTAAATTTCAGCAAGGAGAAGTTAAACATGTGTATTCAATTTCTTCGCTACCCAGAGTGTGGGGTACTCGGATATGGGTAGTAAATTAAGGCCGCAATTGTGACAAATTTGAGACAGGACAGTATGAAGTTTTACTTCTGTTTCATTTTTCTGTAAATTATATTACATTGAATTGTGTAATATTTCTACGTGTATTACCGGTGAATCACGTACATGTAGCTTATTTTATACGTTGTATTGGGAAGAGTTACGATGTCCTCTATATTACATGTATTCCTCGTTTCCATCTTATGCTACAGGGTGACCCCTGATTCCTGAAACGACGAAGTGGAAATCGCCAAGAAGTAGAGCTTTCTAACCAATCCATTGTAGTTGGCATTGTATGAAATAAGCAAAGAAACCCCACACAGTTTCCCTTGCACTTGTCGTGTTACGCCACATATTACACACTCGTATTATCCACGAGAGCGTGTTGAATGATCAAAATAAAAATTATATACCCTACACACAATAAAACCATATCACATTTTCATATTTGCATTAATTTCCAAAATGAAATATTACTATTGACAGCATTTAAAGGATATTAAACTGCTGGTAAATGAAAGTATTTCCAATATATTTACAGCGCAGTCATTCCTTAACATTTGCATATATTTGCAGTATTTACCAAACTGGTTGCAAAAGTTCAGTTCTGCCATATATTTGCTGATCATATAAAACGGAATGGCATACCCGTATAACCATCAGTGAAAGGGATAAACTGAATATTTGCTCTCATCGAAGTATGCATATATTTACCAGAGGGGGAAATAACTTATAATGCTTCATTTGGTTTTCTTTACAGTCTAGATAAAATTAGATGAAATCTTAATATTTGCCGTGTATCAGAATTACCATTTCATGATGTCAAATCTTAATATTTGCCATATAAAAGAATTACCTTCTTATGACGTTAAAAAGCATAATGAACGAGTATGAGACGTACCTCTTGGGGGAAGCCGGTTGATGGAACTTCGACACTGCATTTCAGTGATAGGTTAAATTTAAATAAATATTCATATATACAAACACTTTGTCATACCTCTCGAATGTATTCAAAGAGTTTTATTTGATTAAATTTAAGGCAGTCTTGCCATAATTGGTTATTTTACATTTATTGCTGTATGGAATATAATTTGATACTAAATATTCCATACCTGTGACCATACTATTTTGGGTATATGAAATATAGGATGCCATATCTATAATATATATCCCGTAAATGTATTTTTCATCTTGGCCTCTCCAAGCTGCAATGTACGGGTCATACGCTATGAAATACAAACATCCGCACTAGAGGGCATCTATGTAAAGAAGTGCAAACAGTGGCCTCTCCCATTAATAAGCAATACATTTCCCCAGTACGTGAAATCCGCCTTTTTGTGTAGTGGATGTAATTGTTGATGTCACATAAGTAAACATTTGACTGCATGGACACTCACAATCTCCATCCTCACCCGTTATCTACTAGTTTATTAGCATGACACCATGGTTAAAGCACTGAGCTTAAGCTTACCAGTCCTGATGGGCAAGTCGTGTAATAACAGATGTGAGCGTCTCGTGGCCGAAGTAGTTAGAGTGTTTGACTCTGACCCGGAGTGCTACAGCTGGCGTGGGTTCGCCCCTCGCCAGTGACCGCTTACATATATACTCGCCTATTCACAAGGCGCTGGACTGATTCGGTGTCCAGGGTAATATGGACTGATGGTGGAACTAGTTGCTACGCTAGACCTCCGCCAGCGGAGGCACTTGGGGAACAAAGTACTTGTGTGTCTTTCAGTGACCGCTATATAAATCCACTCACAGTAGTACATCGCATACACCGCTAGGAAGCTCACATGGTTAGACTATCACAGCACTTTCAGGATAGTAGTTCGTCCAATTGTAGAATTGTATAAATGTTCACTTCACAGCACGATAGTTGAGCTATAAATGTCGAGTGGTTCCAATTGATTGTATATTAATATGTACTCCTATACGGAGGTGCTCCTATATAGAGGAGGGATTTACCAACTGAACTGAACTGATGGCTGCTTGATGGAACAGGCAAATTGATAGATAAAGCTGCCCAAATGTTTATTGAAGTTTATAGCTGAATCAGGGTAGCAATTCTTCATTGGGATTATTTATATATATTACAGAAATGTTTGCTTTGCAAAATAATGAATGTAGAAATTTTGGTTCCCCCCCCTAAAAACCAAATTCGGAAATTTTGGTCCCCCCTCCAGCTTATTGGAATTTTTTTTTAAATTTTACCCACCCACCCTGGTAAAAAATGAACCGTCCCTAATGTACATGTACTAGAAATTTTCCCGGGGCTTCATCCAATCGGTTGATTAAAGATAGTCACGCTCCACAGAGCACAAGGCAATGTGAAGTAAAAATTACGTCACAAGCCCCCCCCCCAATTGTACACGGGTAAATGTGGAAAACGCCATAAATATGGAACGAGATGTACTGACCGCTGATTTATGGTTTATCTTTTATCAAAACTTACTCAATTATTGGATTATTTGTCAGAAAATGATGGGATTTTCCCATATAATACTCTTTAAAAGCTGTGCCAGATGACGAGCTCGTTATCCCACAAATGGGATGAGCGCACAGAAAGAAGGCTGGCCAATCACGACGCTCGACAAAAGCTGCAGGCATGATGCGCTCTAGTCTCGTTTCTCTCAGAGTGTCGTTAATAATTTTTACTGGAATACTTATTAGAGCAACGGCGGCTCGTTTGGAATATGTTTTCCTTCTCTCGAGTGGGAATTTTCATAAGTTATATGGAACGCTCTTAATCCCGCTGAAAAGTAAAGATTTGAGAATGCGTTCTCCATATCATATCAGTCTATGTAATTCATATCCTCTCTTGTTCTTTACTCGAAGTTTTGCGCATATGCACTAGAAGCCCAAACTTCTGCAACTGGGTTACCTCCATCAGAAACACTCTCTCTGCGACTGGTTGTGCATATCTGTGGGAGAATCAAGGTTGCAATTCCCCAAAATCAACCCTAAACTTTATTCGGAAAACTTTAACTGATATATTTGTTACACTCTGGAAAAGTAAGATTTCTGAATATAGTAAACTGGAGACTTACAGTACTTTTAAGGAAACCCTCGGAGGTGAGGATGCAATTTTTTCTATACCAAATAGACACCACCGTGTAGCCCTGACACGGTTCAGAATAAGTGCCCACAAATTGGAAATTGAAAAGGGGCCCTATCACAATATACCTCGCATACAACGGCGCTGTCTCACCTGTAAGGTTGTTGAAGATGAGAAGCACTTTCTCCTGCAATGCACGAGATTACAATCCCAAAGGGATAAACTCTTTAACTGTATCGGACCATATTTATTAAATCTATTTGATGATACTATTTCCCTATTTAGATGGATTTTTTTTTTCATTAATCATTTGAAGGAAATATTAATTTTCCATTGTGATCGGCAAAATAAGCGACTGAAGAGCGCAGATTTTCGCGCTATGACTAAATCCTTGAAATTTGTTTGGATTTCCAAATATTTGAAACCTCCAGAGAAATGGAGCGTTCACACGGCTACCATAGAGAATGAAGCCCGCACCAACAATTTATGTGAGAGTTGGAACCGTTCCTTCAAGCAGTTAGTAGGGTATTCCCATCCAACCGTATGGGCTGCCATCGAAAACAAAAGGAAGGATGCGTGCATCGCTTCTACACATTTGGCAAATGATGCGGTTGGACAGAGGTTGAAGAAGCGAGTGCAGCGAGTTACAAAAGACCTACAAGAAAGACCAGGCAACCTGTGCGTTGACTTGGACAGCGGTCGTAATACATTGGAAGAAACCATGAGAGGCCTTGGACATAATATCAGACTATATTAGATAGACTTACTAGATTTAGATAGATTACTAGGCAGAAAGAAAACTAAATGTGGAATGTCACCTTTTTGTATGTAAATATTGACCATAACATGTAAATATTGACCTTAATTTAATAAAAAAATATAGATAAAATCTCTTAATGTTGTTGTATGGCTAATATAATTTGTTCATACAAAAGTTAAAATTGGGGGTTTTGTCCGATTGCGATTTTGTCCGCTGGGGTTTTGTCCACTGGGGTTTTGTCCTACACCCAATGAGTACAACCATCCAAGCAGTAGTAAACAGTTTAGCGAGATATGTACACGAATGCTTTTGAGTATTTGCAAGACTCGTAGTCTAAACATGTATATATTTATCTACTATATGTCTCCCCTGCGGCCACATGTTAGACCCTCTATCCTGACCACTTATAGGTATATCCTGGAAATATTTTTATATATGTATTTGAAAATATTTATTTGTTTTAACATGCTGTGCCATTAGCCTTGGGGCATAAGGAGCAAATAAAGTGTTATCTATCTATGCACTGAAGTTATCGTATTCACACCTGTTCGCGTGCCTCCGACAAAGGCTTCACTGAGCCTGAGCTTGACTTCAAACAACCTATTCATGGACTATGTCAGTGGAAGTGTAATATTTTCCTGTGTACTTTACTTTAACCCATTGATCATTTCACACCTACGCCGCATTCTATGCTCTGCTCATTTCGCACATATTCGCGTGCCTTCCGACAAAGGCTTTACAGAGAACAAACGACCTTAATAAAACAAATTGATTTTTCCTTAATTTAAAAAAAAACAATACGAAAATAGACTGTTCAGTATGTATGCAAAATTTTATTATTTTTTCACCTTTTAATATGTCATGGATAACAAAATATAAAAAAAATATTTTTTTAAGCAAAATATGAAAATAGACTGTCCAATGAAAATTAAAGAACCGGGCGGGGTCATCATTCTCACATTCTCGGAGATTTCGGGTGGCAGGTTCGTAGATTTCCGTTCGTCAGTTCCAAATGCCCGTTCGTAAAAAAAAAAATAAAATAAAATTAATACTGGTGTTGCTGGTGAAAATTGAAATGTTAAGCTTTACACGGACCTATACTTTATGTAGTTTTCTGTTGGTCTACCCGCTCAAATCCTTTTCAGTCCTGATTAAGAACCATAATACAAGGTTAATCCCTCACAACATCAATTATACTGTGTGCTATATAATATATAATGGGCTTCCTCGTAAAACCTAATGTAAAAATTGTTATATTGTTTTAAAATATGCTATAAGATTGTATAATATGTGACTCATTTATCATAAACATATGTGGAAATCCATATATACATGTATATAGAAAATAAAAAATATACAAAAAATTGATGTCATTGACAAATTATTTAGAAAACTAGTTCAAGCCTCAAAATAGCCTGAAAATATAAGGTGGGGGAAATGTCCACTGGGGGAAATGCCCACTGGGGGAAATGCCCACTGGGGGAAATGTCCATGGGGGAAATGTCCGCTGGGGGAAATGTCCACTGGGGGAAATGTCCGTACCCCCTGAAAACTGCAGCCATGTCAACTGCACTACCCACTGGCAATTCATTATATGTTCCGAGCGCATTAGGTACATAGAACAAAAGGAGAGTCAAGAACCGGACTGGGCGATTGAGTCCTGGCCTTAACCTGGAACTCAATAAATATATCAATGAAAACATAATAGACTGATACATACAAATTGATAAAGTTATTGAGAGTTGTGTTCGGATTTGCTGACATAACGATGTGCTCTTTAAAGCAAGGATGTTACATTTTATTTTCGATTCGTTACATTTGTCCACTTTCATCGATACAATACTCATGTACTCTGTCAATATTGAATTTTATTTAAAATGACACCGAGTATATCACAGTTTAGCAAATTGTAAAGTTGATTCATGGGTGATATTAAAATCAGACACAAAACTGCCAGTAAATGGAGCGGTGTGAAGTGGGTTTGCTATTGGATATTGGACATTGGACATTCATATTTCACAGGTTCGGTTTACAAAGGTTAAATATTCAAAAATATTCAGCGGATATTCGTTGGATATTCATTTGATATTCGTTGGATATTCGATGGATATTCGTTCGATATTGGATATTCATCTCATATCATGTAGAAGGGTATAATTAATGCACTTTTAGTCTAAGCTAAGCCGCGCGCCGCTCCAATTTTACTCTGTTTAGAAAGACCACGAACGTAGCTACACCATACCCTTGATTTCAGAGCGGCGCGCGGCTTCGGTTTTTTATGTGCTATTTCGAAAGATTAAAAAATATGAAAAAATATATCATGAAAAGGGGTATAATTAATGAACTTTTTCTCTAAACTAAGCCGCGCCCCGCTCCGATTCTAATCTGATCTGAAAGACCATGTACGTAGCTACACCATACCCTTAATTTCAGAGCGGCGCGTGGCTTCGTTTTTTTTATATGTTATTTCGAAAGATTAAAAAATATGAAAAAAATATATCATGAAAAGTGGTATAATTAATGAACATTTCGTCTAAACTAAGCCGCGCGCCGCTCCAATTTTACTCTGTTTAGAAAGACCACGAACGTAGCTACACCATACCCTTAAATTCAGAGCGGCGCGCGGCTTCGTTTTTTTTTATGTGCTATTTCGAAAGATTAAAAAATATGAAAAAATATATCATGAAGAGGGGTATAATTAATGAACTTTTCGTCTAAACTAAGCCGCGCGCCGCTCCAATTTTACTCTGTTTAGAAAGACCACGTACGTAGCTACACCATACCCTTAATTTCAGAGCGGCGCGCGGCTTCGTTTTTTTTATATGTTATTTCGAAAGATTAAAAAATATGAAAAAAATATATCATGAAGAGGGGTATAATTAATGAACTTTTCGTCTGAACTAAGCCGCGCACCGCTCCAATTTTACTCTGTTTAGAAAGACCACGTACGTAGCTATACCATAACCTTAATTTCAGAGCGGCGCGCGTCTTCGTTTTTTTTAATGTGCTATTTCGAAAGATTAAAAAATATGAAAAAAATATATTATGAAAAGGGGTATAATTAATGAACTTTTCGTCTAAACTAAGCCGCGCGCCGCTCCATGTTTACTGTGTTTAGAGAGACCACGAAGGTAGCTACACCATACCCTTAAATTCAGAGCGACGCGCGCCTTCGTTTTTTTATATAAGGGGTATAATTAATGAAATTTTCGTCTAAACTAAGCCGCGCGCCGCTCCCATTTTACTCTGTTTTGAAAGACCACGTACGTAGCTACACCATGCCCTTAATTTCAGAGCGCCGCGCGGCTCGTTTTTTTTTTATATGCTATTTCGAAAGATTAAAAAATATGAAAAAATATATCATGAAGATGGGTATAATTAATCAACTTTTCGTCTAAACTAAGCCGCGCGCCGCTCCCATTTTACTCTGTTTTGAAAGACCACGTACGTAGCTACACCATGCCCTTAATTTCAGAGTGGCGCGCGGCTTCGTTTTTTTTATATGCTATTTCAAATGATTAAAAAATATGAAAAAATATATCATGGAAAGGGGTATAATTAATGAACTTTTTCTCTAAACTCAGCCGCGCCCCGCTCCGATTCTAATCTGATCTCAAAGACCATGTACGTTGCTACACCATACCCTTAATTTCAGAGCGGCGCGTGGTTTCGTTTTTTTTATATGTTATTTCGAAAGATAAATAAATATGAAAAAAATATATCATGAAAAGTGGTATAATTAATGAACATTTCGTCTAAACTAAGCCGCGCGTCGCTCCAATTTTACTCTGTTTAGAAAGACCACGAAAGTAGCTACACCATACCCTTAAATTCAGAGCGGCGCGCGGCTTCGTTTTTTTTTATGTGCTATTTCGAAAGATTAAAAAATATGAAAAAATATATCATAAAGAGGGGTATAATTAATGAACTTTTCGTCTAAACTAAGCCGCACGCCGCTCCAATTTTACTCTGTTTAGAAAGACCACGTACGTAGCTACACCATACCCTTAATTTCAGAGCGGCGCGCGGCTTCGTTTATTTTTTATGTGCTATTTCGAAAGATTAAAAAATATGAAAAAAATATATTACGAAAAGGGGTATAATTAATGAACTTTTCGTCTAAACTAAGCCGCGCGCTGCTCCAATTTTACTCTGTTTAGAAAGACCACGAAGGTAGCTACACCATACCCTTAATTTCAGAGCGACACGCGGTTTGGTTTTTTGTATATGCTATTTCGAAAGATTAAAAAATATGAAAAAAATATATCATGAAAAGGGGTATAATTAATGAACTTTTCGTCTAAACTAAGCCGCGCGCCGCTCCCATTTTACTCTGTTTAGAAAGACCACGAACGTAGCTACACCATTCCCTTAATTTCAGAGCGGCGCCCGGCTTCGTTTTTTTTATGTGCTATTTCGAAAGATTAAAAAATATGAAAAAAATATATTATGAAAATGGGTATAATTAATGAACTTTTCGTCTAAACTAAGCCGCGCACCGCTCCAATTTTACTCTGTTTAGAACGACCACGAAGGTAGCTACACCATACCCTTAATTTCAGAGCGGCGCGCGGCTTCGTTTTTTTATGTGCTATTTCGAAAGATTAAAAAATATGAAAAAATATATCATGAAAAGGGGTATAATTAATGAACTTTTTCTCTAAACTAAGCCGCGCGCCGCTCCGATTTTACTCTGTTTTGAAAGACCACGTACGTAGCTACACCATACCCTTAATTTCAGAGCGGCGCGCGGCTTCGTTTTTTATATATGTTATTTCGAAAGATTAAAAAATATGAAAAAAATATATCATGAAAAAGGGGTATAATTAATGAACATTTCGTCTAAACTAAGCCGCGCGTCCTCCAAATTTACTCTGTTTAGAAAGACCACGAACGTAGCTACACCATACCCTTAATTTCAGAGCGGCGCGCGGCTTCGTTTTTTTTATGTGCTATTTCGAAAGATTAAAAAATATGAAAAAATATATTATGAAAAGGGGTATAATTAATGAACTTTTCGTCTAAACTAAGCCGCGCGCCGCTCCAATTTTACTCTGTTTAGAAAGACCACGTACGTAGCTACACCATACCCTTAATTTCAGAGCGGCGCGCGGCTTCGTTTTTTTTATATGTTATTTCGAAAGATTAAAAAATATGAAAAAAATATATCATGAAGAGGGGTATAATTAATGAACTTTTCGTCTGAACTAAGCCGCGCACCGCTCCAATTTTACTCTGTTTAGAAAGACCACGTACGTAGCTATACCATAACCTTAATTTCAGAGCGGCGCGCGTCTTCGTTTTTTTTAATGTGCTATTTCGAAAGATTAAAAAATATGAAAAAAATATATTATGAAAAGGGGTATAATTAATGAACTTTTCGTCTAAACTAAGCCGCGCGCCGCTCCATGTTTACTGTGTTTAGAGAGACCACGAAGGTAGCTACACCATACCCTTAAATTCAGAGCGACGCGCGCCTTCGTTTTTTTATATAAGGGGTATAATTAATGAAATTTTCGTCTAAACTAAGCCGCGCGCCGCTCCCATTTTACTCTGTTTTGAAAGACCACGTACGTAGCTACACCATGCCCTTAATTTCAGAGCGCCGCGCGGCTCGGTTTTTTTTTATATGCTATTTCGAAAGATTAAAAAATATGAAAAAATATATCATGAAGATGGGTATAATTAATCAACTTTTCGTCTAAACTAAGCCGCGCGCCGCTGCCATTTTACTCTGTTTTGAAAGACCACGTACGTAGCTACACCATGCCCTTAATTTCAGAGTGGCGCGCGGCTTCGTTTTTTTTATATGCTATTTCAAATGATTAAAAAATATGAAAAAATATATCATGGAAAGGGGTATAATTAATGAACTTTTTCTCTAAACTCAGCCGCGCCCCGCTCCGATTCTAATCTGATCTCAAAGACCATGTACGTTGCTACACCATACCCTTAATTTCAGAGCGGCGCGTGGTTTCGTTTTTTTATATGTTATTTCGAAAGATAAAAAAATATGAAAAAAATATATCATGAAAAGTGGTATAATTAATGAACATTTCGTCTAAACTAAGCCGCGCGTCGCTCCAATTTTACTCTGTTTAGAAAGACCACGAAAGTAGCTACACCATACCCTTAAATTCAGAGCGGCGCGCGGCTTCGTTTTTTTTTATGTGCTATTTCGAAAGATTAAAAAATATGAAAAAATATATCATAAAGAGGGGTATAATTAATGAACTTTTCGTCTAAACTAAGCCGCACGCCGCTCCAATTTTACTCTGTTTAGAAAGACCACGTACGTAGCTACACCATACCCTTAATTTCAGAGCGGCGCGCGGCTTCGTTTATTTTTTATGTGCTATTTCGAAAGATTAAAAAATATGAAAAAAATATATTACGAAAAGGGGTATAATTAATGAACTTTTCGTCTAAACTAAGCCGCGCGCTGCTCCAATTTTACTCTGTTTAGAAAGACCACGAAGGTAGCTACACCATACCCTTAATTTCAGAGCGACACGCGGTTTGGTTTTTTGTATATGCTATTTCGAAAGATTAAAAAATATGAAAAAAATATATCATGAAAAGGGGTATAATTAATGAACTTTTCGTCTAAACTAAGCCGCGCGCCGCTCCCATTTTACTCTGTTTAGAAAGACCACGAACGTAGCTACACCATTCCCTTAATTTCAGAGCGGCGCCCGGCTTCGTTTTTTTTATGTGCTATTTCGAAAGATTAAAAAATATGAAAAAAATATATTATGAAAATGGGTATAATTAATGAACTTTTCGTCTAAACTAAGCCGCGCACCGCTCCAATTTTACTCTGTTTAGAACGACCACGAAGGTAGCTACACCATACCCTTAATTTCAGAGCGGCGCGCGGCTTCGATTTGTTTGATGTGCTATTTCGAAAGATTAAAAAGTATGAAAAAAATATATCATAAAAAGAGGTATAATTAATGAACTTTTCGTCTCAACTAAGCCGCGCGCCGCTCCCATTTTACTGTGTTTTGAAAGACCACGTACGTAGCTACACCATGCCCTTAATTTCAGAGCGGTGCGCGGCTTCGCTTTTTTATATATGCTATTTCGAAAGATTAAAAAATATGACAAAAAATATATCATGAAGAGGGGTATAATTAATGAACTTTTCGTCTAAACTAAGCCGTGTGCCGCTCCAAATTTACTCTGTTTAGAAAGGCCACGAACGTAGCTACACCATACCCTTAATTTCAGAGCGGCGCGCGGCTTCGTTTATTTTTTATGTGCTATTTCGAAAGATTAAAAAATATGAAAAAATATATTACGAAAAGGGGTATAATTAATGAACTTTTCGTCTAAACTTAGCCGCGCGCTGCTCCAATTTTACTCTGTTTAGAAAGACCACGAAGGTAGCTACACCATACCCTTAATTTCAGAGCGACACGCGGTTTGGTTTTTTGTATATGCTATTTCGAAAGATTAAAAAATATGAAAAAAATATATCATGAAAAGTGGTATAATTAATGAACTTTTCGTCTAAACTAAGCCGCGCGCCGCTCCCATTTTACTCTGTTTAGAAAGACCACGAACGTAGCTACACCATTCCCTTAATTTCAGAGCGGCTTCCGGCTTCGTTTTTTTTATGTGCTATTTCGAAAGATTAAAAAATATGAAAAAATATATTATGAAAATGGGTATAATTAATGAACTTTTCGTCTAAACTAAGCCGCGCACCGCTCCAATTTTACTCTGTTTAGAACGACCACGAAGGTAGCTACACCATACCTTTAATTTCAGAGCGGCGCGCGGCTTCGATTTGTTTGATGTGCTATTTCGAAAGATTAAAAAGTATGAAAAAAATATATCATAAAAAGAGGTATAATTAATGAACTTTTCGTCTCAACTAAGCCGCGCGCCGCTCCCATTTTACTGTGTTTTGAAAGACCACGTACGTAGCTACACCATGCCCTTAATTTCAGAGCGGCGCGCGGCTTCGTTTTTTTTATATGCTATTTCGAAAGATTAAAAAATATGAAAAAATGTATCATGAAGAAGGGTATAATTAATGAACTTTTCGTCTAAGCTAAGCTGCGCGCCGCTCCCATTTTACTCTGTTTTGGAAGACCACGTACGTAGCTACACCATACCCTTAATTTCAGAGCGGCGCGCGGCTTCGTTTTTTTTATATGTTATTTCGAAAGATTAAAAAATATGAAAAAATATAACATAAAAAGGGGTATAATTAATGAACTTTTCGTCTAAACTAAGCCGCGCGCCGCTCCAATTTTACTCTGTTTAGAAAGACCACTAAGGTAGCTACGCCATACACTTAATTTCAGAGCGGCGCGCGGCTTCGTTTTTTTATATGCTATTTGGAAAAAATATATCATAAAAAGAGGCATAATTAATGAATTTTTCGTCTAAACTAAGCCGCGCGCCGCTCCCATTTTACTCTGTTTTGAAAGACCACGTACGTAGCTACACCATGCCCTTAATTTCAGAGCGACGCGCGGCTTCGTTTTTTTTATATGCTATTTCGAAAGATTAAAAAATATGAAAAAATGTATCATGAAGAGGGGTATAATTAATGAACTTTTCGTCTAAACTAAGCCGAGCGCCGCTCCAATGTTACTCTGTTTAGAAAGACCATGCACGTAGCTACACTATACCCTTAATTTCAGAGCGGCGCGCGTCTTCGTTTTTTTATGTGCTATTTCGAAAGATTAAAAAATATGAAAAAATATATCATAAAAAGGGGTATATTTAATGAACTTTTCGTCTAAACTAAGCCGCGCGCCGCTCCCATTTTACTCTGTTTTGAAAGACCACGTACGTAGCTACACCATGCCCTTAATTTCAGAGCGCTGCGCGGCTTCGTTTTTTTATATATGCTATTTCGAAAGATTAAAAAATATGGAAAAATATACCACGAAGAAGGGAATAATTAATAAACTTTTCGTCTCAACTAAGCCGCGCGCCGCTCCCATTTTACTCTATTTTGAAAGACCACGTACGTAGCTACACCATGCCCTTAATTTCAGACCGCGCGCAGCTTCAGTTTTTTTATATGCTATTTCAAATGATTAAAAAATATGAAAAAATATATCATGAAAAGGGGTATAATTAATGAACTTTTTCTCTAATCTAAGCCGCACGGCGCTCCAATTTTAATCTGATCTGAAAGACCATGTACGTAGCTACACCATACCCTTAATTTCAGAGCGCCGCGCGGCTTCGTTTTTTTATATATGTTATTTCGAAAGATTAAAAAATATGAAAAAAATATATCATGAAAAGTGGTATAATTAATGAACATTTCGTCTAAACTAAGCCGCGCGCCGCTCCAAGTTTACTCTGTTTAGAAAGACCACTAAGGTAGCTACGCCATACCCTTAATTTCAGAGCGGCGCGCGGCTTCGTTTTTTTATATGCTATTTCGAAAAAATATATCATAAAAAGAGCCATAATTAATGAACTTTTCGTCTAAACTAAGCCGCGCGCCGCTCCCATTTTAATCTGTTTTGAAAGACCACGTACGTAGCTACACCATGCCCTTAATTTCAGAGCGGCGCGCGGCTTCTTTTTTTTATATGCTATTTCGAAAGATTAAAAAATATGAAAAAATGTATCATGAAGAGGGGTATAATTAATGAACTTTGCGTCTAAACTAAGCCGAGCGCCGCTCCAATGTTACTCTGTTTAGAAAGACCATAACGTAGCTACACCATTCCCTTAATTTCAGAGCGGCGCGCGGCTTCGTTTTTTTATGTGCTATTTCGAAAGATTAAAAAATATGAAAAAATATATCATAAAAAGGGGTATATTTAATGAACTTGTCGTCTAAACTAAGCCGCGCGCCGCTCCCATTTTACTCTGTTTTTAAAGACCACGTACGTAGCTACACCATGCCCTTAATTTCAGAGCGGGGCGCGGCTTCGTTTTTTTGTATATGCTATTTCGAAAGATTAAAAAATATGTAAAAATATATCATGAAGAAGGGTATAATTAATAAACTTTTCGTCTAAACTAAGCCGCGCGCTGCTCCCATTTTACTCTGTTTTGAAAGACCACGTACACCATGCCCTTAATTTCAGAGCGGCGCGCGGCTTCGTTTTTTTTTATATGCTATTTCAAATGATTAAAAAATATGAAAAAAAATATATCATGAAAAGGGGTATAATTAATGATTAAGAGCGGGACGCGGCTTCGTTTTTTTGTATATGCTATTTCGAAAAAATATATCATAAAAAGAGCCATAATTAATGAACTTTTCGTCTAAACTAAGCCGCGCGCCGCTCCCATTTTAATCTGTTTTGAAAGACCACGTACGTAGCTACACCATGCCCTTAATTTCAGAGCGGCGCGCGGCTTCTTTTTTTTATATGCTATTTCGAAAGATTAAAAAATATGAAAAAATGTATCATGAAGAGGGGTATAATTAATGAACTTTGCGTCTAAACTAAGCCGAGCGCCGCTCCAATGTTACTCTGTTTAGAAAGACCATAACGTAGCTACACCATTCCCTTAATTTCAGAGCGGCGCGCGGCTTCGTTTTTTTATGTGCTATTTCGAAAGATTAAAAAATATGAAAAAATATATCATAAAAAGGGGTATATTTAATGAACTTGTCGTCTAAACTAAGCCGCGCGCCGCTCCCATTTTACTCTGTTTTGAAAGACCACGTACGTAGCTACACCATACCCTTCATTTCAGAGCGGCGCGCGGCTTCTTTTTTTGTATGCTATTTCGAAAGATTAAAAAATATGGAAAAATATATCATGAAGAAGGGTATAATTAATCAACTTTTCGTCTAAACTAAGCCGCGCGCTGCTCCCATTTTACTCTGTTTTGAAAGACCACGTACGCAGCTCCAATTTTAGTCTGTTTAGAAAGACCACGAACGTAGCTATACCATACCCTTAATTTCAGAGCGGCGCGCGGCTTCGTTTTTTTATGTGCTATTTCGAAAGATTAAAAAATATGAAAAAATAAATCATGAAGAGGGGTATAATTAATGAACTTTTCGTCTAAACTAAGCCGCGAAATTAAGGGTAGCTACGTACGTGGTCTTTCTAAACAGAGTAAAATTGGAGCGGCGCGCGGCTTAGTTTAGACGAAAAGTTCATTAATTATACCCCTTTTCATAATATATTTTTTTCATATTTTTTAATCATTCGAAATAGCACATGAAAAAAACGAAGCCGCGCGCCGCTCTGAAATTAAGGGTATGGTGTAGCTACGTTCGTGGTCTTTCTAAACAGAGTAAAATGGGAGCAGCGCGCGGCTTAGTTTAGACGAAAATTTCATTAATTATACCCCATTTCATGATATATTTTTTCATATTTTTTTAATCTTTCGAAATAGCATATAAAAAAAACGAAGCCGCGCGCCGCTCTGAAATTAAGGGTATGGTGTAGCTACCTTCGTGGTCTTTCTAAACAGAGTAAAATTGGAGCGGCGCGCGGCTTAGTTTAGACGAAAAGTTCATTAATTATACCCATTTTCATAATATATTTTTTTCATATTTTTTAATCTTTCGAAATAAGATATAAAAAAAAACGAAGCCGCGCGCCGCTCTGAAATTAAGGGTATGGTGTAGCTACGTACGTGGTCTCTCTAAACAGAGTAAAATTGGGGCGGCGCGCGGCTTAGTTTAGACGAAAAGTTCATTAATTATACCCCTCTTCATGATATATTTTTTTCATATTTTTTAATCTTTCGAAATAACATATAAAAAAAACGAAGCCGCTCGCCGCTCTGAAATTAAGGGTATGGTGTAGCTACGTACCTGGTCTTTCTAAACAGAGTAAATTTGGAGAGGCGCGCGGCTTAGTTTAGACGAAAAGTTCATTAATTATACCCCTCTTCATGATATATTTTTTTCATATTTTTTAATCTTTCAAAATAACATATAAAAAAACGAAGCCGCGCGCCGCTCTGAAATTAAGGGTATGGTGTAGCTACGTACATGGTCTTTCAGATCAGATTAAAATCGGAGCGGCGCGCGGCTTAGTTTAGAGAAAAAGTTCATTAATTATACCCGTTTTCATGATATATGTTTTCATATTTTTTAATCATTTGAAATAGCATATAAAAAAAACGAAGCCGCGCGCCGCTCTGAAATTAAGGGTATGGTGTAGCTACCTTCGTGGTCTTTCTAAACAGAGTAAAATTGGAGCGGCGCGCGGCTTAGTTTAGACGAAAAGTTCATTAATTATACCCCTTTTCATGATATATTTTTTCATATTTTTTAATCTTTCGAAATAGCATATAAAAAAAACGAAGCCGCGCGCCGCTCTGAAATTAAGGGTATGGTGTAGCTACGTACGTGGTCGTTCTAAACAGAATAAAATTGGAGCGGCGCGCGGCTTAGTTTAGTCGAAAAGTTCATTAATTATACCCGCTATTCATGATATTTTTTTTCATATTTTTTAATCTTTCGAAATAGCACATAAAAAAAAACGAAGCCGCGCGCCGCTCTGAAATTAAGGGTATGGTGTAGCTACGTTCGTGGTCTTTCTAAACAGAGTAAAATTGGAGCGGCGCGCGGCTTAGTTTAGACGAAATGTTTATTAATTGTACCACTTTTCATGACATATTTTTTCATATTTTTTAATCTTTCGAAATAACATATAAAAAAAACAAAGCCGCGCGCCGCTCTGAAATTAAGGGTATGGTGTAGCTACGTACATGGTCTTTCAGATCAGATTAAAATCGGAGCGGCGCGCGGCTTAGTTTAGAGAAAAAGTTCATTAATTATACCCGTTTTCAAGATATATGTTTTCATATTTTTTAATCATTTGAAATAGCATATAAAAAAAACGAAGCCGCGCGCCGCTCTGAAATTAAGGGCATGGTGTAGCTACGTACGTGGTCTTTCAAAACAGAGTAAAATGGGAGCGGCGCGCGGCTTAGTTTAGACGAAAAGTTCATTAATTATACCCATTTTCATGATATATTTTTTCATATTTTTTAATCTTTCGAAATAGCATATAAAAAAAACGAAGCCGCGCGGCGCTCTGAAATTAAGGGTATGGTGTAGCTACCTTCGTGGTCTTTCTAAACAGAGTAAAATTGGAGCGGCGCGCGGCTTAGTTTAGACGAACAGTTCATTAAAGTGATCGTAAACCCTCAAGTAAAGTTTCCATCAAATGAAAGAACATTACGAACAGTGTCGGAAAATATTTATTTTAATTTTTTACGATTTTATTACAAAGAGTAAACTGCAATTAAATCATGGTATTCTACGGTGGTCTGTTGCAATCATATTTAGGTCCAGTGACGTCACACTGCCTTAATACATATATTTCAAACTTTGTATGCACTTTTCAATGCTTGATTCAAGCGTAAAGTGTGTATACTTCGAGTTTCAACACAGACTCACTGCTTCAATGTGCATGTTTCACCAAAATCTGGGAGATAGTGACTCATGAGTGTCAAGTTAATTTGAATCTTGCATTTAATTTCCCCGATTTTGGAACATGCACATTGGAACAGTGAGTCTGTGTTGAAACTTAAAGTATACATATCGGTGTTGATTGTAACCCAAATTTGGGTTATTTTCAATTCAATTCTGGTGCTAAAATGGCTTCAACACAATTTTGTTCGCAGTGTGTATTTTTCAGAGACCGTAACTGTGCAACTTCGTCAGCAATTATCCCCTCTTTGTCAGCGTAAGTCCATCATTAAACGCTTTCTTCTTTCCGCACCTAATCGCGTAACTTCTCAACTTAGCTTGTAGACGATTCCTTTGTATTCTGCATTGCTTCATCGGACACTTTAGTCCTCGTCATAACTGCGTAACTCTGGATATGCCGATAATGTCCGGCTCCTATCTAATAAAGCCCCTATCACACCAAGCTTCCCGACTGTACTACGACAGCCACGACTCAAAAATGTGGAAATTCGGCCAAAAAGTCGTTGCGGAGTCGGGGGGTTCGTAGTTCTATCGGGAACGGTCGTGGCATGATCTTGTACATTCGGGACGGTCGCCGGGGGTGTCACGAATATTAAGGGTGTAGCTAAAAAATCGGCTTGCTCTCACGATTCGAAGAATTCGTGGGAGGACCGCAGTTAATTCGCAGTGAATTCGGAGTACAGTCGTATCTGTCGGGGCGCATTCGTGGCTCAGTCGGATGTGTCTTGGCGCTGTCGTAGCTCGGTCGGGGGTTGAGGACGGTCACCGGAAAACCCGAATGCAATACGACTGAGCCACGACAACGCCAAGACACATCCGACTGAGCCACGAGTGCGCCCCAACCCTACTAAGAACATGCCACGATTTCAGCCGAATGAACAACGACAGGTACGAATGCGATACGACCATGCCAAGATCATGCTACGATAGGCACGAACCAGCCACGATTTAGCCAAGACCTAGCCACGACTTACCCAAGACTTTGCTATTTTGTAGCTAATTTGCATCCACAATGGTATAAAAACTGCAAGTGTTTGCCTTGGGGCATTAGTTGTTGCTGAGACAGGAAAAAAAAGAGAACAGTCATCATGTCCATCTCATCTCAAAGGAATCGACAGTTGATAGTGATGCAAGGTATGCTATTTTTCCATCAACTAAACCAAGAAATTGACATCATTGAATCAATACTTGACAGAAGAAGAAGGAGGAGGCAGCCAAGGGAGAGGAGATGCTGGGTGCGTCCATGGTTGGATGTGGAGAGGAGGCTGCAGTTTGGTCAGTTCCATCGGCTTATGCCAGAGCTCAGACATGAAGACCCAGCCTCTTTTACAAACTTCCTTCGTGTCGAGCCACAAATGTTTGACGAGCTGGTGCAACGTTTAGGCCTAAGGATCACCAAGCAGCACACCAACTATAGAAAGGCCATCGAACCAGCCATGAAAATTGCAATCACAATGAGACATCTGGCCACTGGCAGCAACTACTCCATCATGAAATACAGCTTCAGGGTGCCTCAGAACACCATCTCCTTGATCGTCAGAGAAGTCTGCCAAGCCATTGTGGACGAATATGCAGAGGAGGTCATCAAGTGTCCAAATAATCCTGAAGAGTGGAAGGAAGTGGCAGAGCAATTTCAAAGGAGATGGAATATCCCCCATGTAGTTGGTGCCATGGATGGGAAGCACATTGCCACCAGGAGACCCAACAGCAGTGGCAGTCTCTACTACAATTACAAGGGCTTCTACTCCATTGTGTTCCTGGGCATGGTCGATGCTGATTATAAGTTCATCTGGGCAGACACTGGTGGCTTTGGTCATATGTCGGACTCACAGATCTTCAATGACACCGACTTGAAGGAGGCCATTGGTGATGGTTCCATTGGGTTTCCGCCTGCAGACAAGCTTCCCCTTGATGACAAGGACACACCGTACTTCATCTTGGGAGATGACATCTTTGCTTTGCGGTCATACCTGATGAAGCCATATTCTGAGAAGAGGATGACCATCCCAAAAAGAATATACAATTACAGAATCTCCAGAGGCCGTAGGGTGGTGGAAAATGCTTTTGGCATTCTGGCTCAACGATGGCAGATCCTGCTGACCACCATGCTGCATGCTCCTTCCAATGCCAGACTCATTGCCGACGCTTGCATTTTGCTGCATAACCTGATGAGGATACGTTATCCCGCCTTGCAGAATGCTGCTCTTGACAAGGAGGATGAGAACCACACTCTCATTCGTGGTTCCTGGAGGGAAGCTGGTTTGATGGAGAGTATCAAGCAAGTAAAAGGGTCTACACGTGCATCCACTACAGGGAAGCAGCAGCGTGAATACCTCATGCACTACTTCAATTGCCCTGCTGGTTCTGTCCCATGGCAGAGTGACATGATTTAAACAAACAGTCCTTTTCAGCACTAACAAAACGTCCCTTTTCAGGGCCACCATGACTTCAAAAGAAAATTGATCATACCTGAAAAAAAAATGTAATATTAAAATGTGAGTCTTATTATTGCAATTGACATAAAAAAAATGAAGTCCTATTTAACATAAGAAAAAAAATCAACAAATGAAAAGTCATTTATTGAATTTTTTTTATGTTAAATAGGACTTTATTTTTTTATTTTTTTTGCTGTGATAAGGGGTTTCCTTTTTATTATTGGACTTTGTGTTTTGGACTTTGTGTTTGCAATAACTTTTCTTTTTTTTTTGATTTGATTTCGTTTGGTTTGGTTTGATAATTTTCTTTGGAATAAGTGGTTGGCCCTGAAAAGGGCCGTTGTGTTAGTCCTGAAAAGGACTGTTTTTAAAGGCAAAGGCAGGCAGGCAGGCAGGCAGGCAGCTTAGCTGGATGGTGGTTGCAGTAGGTCGATTATATTCATATCCCCAGATGGCTGAGATCCAATGGAGCCCACATAAGGTATGGAGAACTGGCTGACATCTTGAGTGGTAAATGGACTGCTGGTTCTTTGCAGTGAAGTGGTAGCAGTTGCTGTAGCAGCAGTGAATGAAGAAGTAGTAGTAGTCTGGGCTGGTTGAAGAGTAGTGTACTGTGGAGTAGTGGTTGGTATCTGCTGCTGGACAGGTTGGCGACTTTGATACTGTGGTTGCTGCTGCTGGAATTGTTGCATGAATTGCACATCTTGGCTATAATACACACTTCTGGCAGGCTTGACTTGTGATGGATTTGGCCACTGACTTGGATGGGGTTGCCACTGGTGTTGGGTTGAATTCTGCTGAGAAGTACCAGGTGCTGCATATGACTGGGATGAAATACCAGGTGCTGCATATGACTGGGATGAAGAGCTCATGTATGGCTGTTGGTGCTGCTGAGGCATTGATGAAGGCATTGGAGAAGGCTGGGAAGGCTGGCGTGCTGGTGGCATTGCAGTTGACTTGGCTTGATCATTCAGGACAGTGTATTTTGTCATCAAACCCAGCATGTCACCTTGAAATCTCCTCCACAAACTGCTGTCCATGTCCAACATTACATTTTTGCACCAGTTTGCAAAAGTAGTTCTCTCATCTTGTGGCTCTTGAGCGGCTTGTAGATAGCTGACCAGCTGACACTGCAACTTTATCCCTTCTCTGCTTTCCTGCAGCTTCCTCATGACAGACTCATCATGGGCTCTTTCCCTTCTACCACTCTCCCTTCTGGGTCTGGGATCGAGGAGGACTGGTGTGGTTGTAGAAGATGGAGTGACTTGGCCTGATGTGGAGGCAGCAGCTTCACCAACAGATGACACCAT